>JACTAS010000159.1:0-38838 GCA_014884825.1 Fusarium sp. 190-020-2 | reverse complement strand
TAATAGTATTTATAAAATAACTATAATATTTCTTTATACTATTTATTTATAAGAAATATTTAAATATTATCTTATTTATTAAATTTTTCCTTTTTATATAAGGGGTTTATGGCATTATTAATATAATAAGCTTTAATATTTAAAAGTTTAAGTATATTAGTATTTTTATATTTTCTAGCTCCTTATATATATCTTTCTTTAAGTAAGGTTTATATTTTATTTCTTACTTTATTAAATAGTAGTTTATAGGGTTATTTTTACTTTAGCTTAAGGCATTTATTTTCTTTATAGAGGTATTATATAATTACTTATATTACTCCTCCTTTATATCTTATACTTTAAGAGTTTTAATAATAATAGGCATAAACCTTAGCTCTTACCTTTTATTCCTTATTAAAGGTTTTTTCTTTCTTTTATAATTTAGTTTTAATAAATTTAAGCATTTTATATTTTATAATATATCCTTTTCTTATATTTATTATAATAGTTATTTTATTTTATTAAGTAATTATCTTTATAAGGATATTATTTATTTATTTAGATACCTAAGCTTATTTATTTATATTAAGGGTAATTGCTTTTCCTTATTTTATTATTTTTAAAACTTATAATTCTCTAAGTTTATTATTTTTCTTTTAGTTTTCTTTTTATTTTTAATATTTTTCTCTTTACCTTTATTAAAAGTATTCTTTTTATTTTAGGTTTTTTATTTTTTAGTAATAGTAATTATTATTAATTTTATTTTTATAAAGTCTTTATTATTCTTTTTTTTTTTTATAAGTTCTTTCTTTTATTATCTTTTATAGGCCTTTAATAGTAGTTTTATAAAAGTTAATTTATAATATAAGATTATATTATATCTACTTTAGGTTATTTTTAGTATTTATATATATATAGCTATTTAAGGGTCTTACTATTTAATTAGTCTTAAGGTCTACTTACCTTAATTAGGATTTCTAAGTTTCTTAAGCTCTAGGCATTATTATACTATATATCTAAACTAGTTATAGTTATAATACTTATATCTAAATATATCTTGCCTTTAATTATTATTATTATTACCTGGCTAAATAGCTTTAAGTATTATAAGTCCTAACTGCATTTTATATAAGGTATTATTTTACTAATTGCCTTATTGCTATCCTTGGTTTTAAGAGTTATTTTAGTTATTATTATTTTATTTCTAGTTAGGGTAATATAGGTTAAAGTTATTGCCTTATTTATAGTTAACTCTTTCTTTTTTATATTTATATTATTATTTATTAATCTTAATTACTATAATAATATATATAATTAAACCTTTTTTAGGTTTATTAGCTAGGTATAGTTTATCCTTAACTTCTTCCTTTAATCCTTTATAATAAATTTATATTAAGGCTTTATTATCTTATTTAGTTTTAAATATAAGCTATTAGAACTTAGTAAAATAGGTAGTATATAACTTAGTTTACTTAAGTATAAATAACTTTACTATAGCTTATTATTTTTTATTAATTACTTTAAAGTTATCTTTAAGGGCTTATTTAAAATTTCCTTAGTTTTTAAAGATATTTTAAGTATCTTAATCTTATTATTCTTTTTTATTTTTAAGGAAATCTCTTAAAATAGGTTTAAATTAATCCTTTATATTTCCCTAAATTAGGCTTATAATATATAAGAGTTTCTTTATAAGGGTATTTAGCTTATTTTTATAGAGATAGAAGTAAGCCTTTATTTAAGTTAGGAATAGGATTATATCTATAACTTAGCCTCTAAAAGGTTTTAGCTTAAAGGGCTTAAGTATTTTACCTAAGTCCTATTTATTACTGCCTTTATTAATAGTTATAGTAAGATATATATTTACCTAAGCCTATAAAATATAAATAGTATTATAAAGTTATTAAGCTTTAGCTATTATCTTAATAATACTAGGTAGTACTTTAATATAAGGAGGTATTAAATTAGTATTACTAGATATTTTAATAATATAATATTACTTAGTTATTAATATAATATATTTTAAATAAGAGTTATTAATATATAATAAGATAGGTTTTAAATAAATAAACTAGTTTATATTAGGTTTTATATTTATAGAGGTATAGGGTATTATATTAAGTAGTTATAAAGTGTTATATCTCTTAATAGTAAATAAAGCAGGTTAGGCATATTTAGGTAAAAAAGTCTTATTAATAGCTAGTAAGTTAAGTTTTATTTATTATTAAATAAATATATATATATAATATAGTAGCTTATAATATTATAAGTTAGGCTTATAATAAGTTATAAGTTAATATTATAAGCTATATTATAAGGCTTATAGGTATTATAGGGTTTATTTATAAGTTATTATATAATTATCTAGATTATTAATAAGTTATATATAATATAAGCGCTTCCCCTTATTAGGTCGTAATACTAAGGTAATATAAGTTAAACTTATTACCTTATTTATAATTTACTTTTTCTTTTTTATATTTATAGTATTACTTATTAATTTTAATTATTATAGTAATATATATTATTAGGCCTTTTTTTAATTTATTAGTTAAATATAATTTATCTTTAACTTTTTCCTTTAGTCCTTTATAATAAATTTCTATTAAGGCTTTATTATCTTATTTAGTTTTTAATATAAGTTACCTAAACTTAATAAAGTAGGCTATATAAAACTTATATTATTTAAATATAAATAGCTTTATTATAGCTTATTATTCTTTATTAATTATTTTAAAGTTATTTTTAAGGACTTATTTAAAATTATCTTAGTTTTTAAAGATATTTTAAGTATCCTAGTCTTATATATCTTCTTTATTCTTAAGGAAGTCCCTTAAAATAAGTTTAAACTAATCCTTTACTTCTTTTTAAATTAAGCTTATAATATATAGGAGTTTCTTTATAAGGGTATTTAGCTTATTTTTATAAAGGCAAAAGTATACTTTTATTTAGGTAAGAAATAGAATTATATTTATAGCTTAGCCTTTAAAGGGTTTTAGCTTAAGAGGCTTAAGTGCCTTTTTAAAATCCTATTTATTACTACCTTTATTAGTATTTATAATAAGATATATATTTACCTAAGCTTATAAAATATAAATAGTATTATAAAGCTATTAGATATTAGCTATTATTTTAATAATACTAAGTAATACTTTAATATAAAGAAATACTAGGCTAGTATTATTAAATATTTTAATAATATAATATTACTTAGTTATTTAATATAATATATTTTAAATAAAAGCTATTAATATATAATAAGATAAGTTTTAAATAAATAAGCTAGTTTATATTAAGTTTAATATTTATAGAGTTATAAGGTATTATATTAAGTAATTATAATAACCCTAAAAAAGATATAAAAGGCAGAGGCTATATAAGTAAAATTATAATAACTAAGAAAAGCTAGCTAAAAGATAATATAATTATTAAATTACTTATTTATTTATTAATTAATAATAATAATATATAATTTATATATTACTTAAAGTTTATTATAGCTATTTTTATTTATAAAATAATAGCTAATAATTTATAAATATAAGTTTTAAGTATATTAAAGGCCCTTTTTTTAATGTTATAAAAATACTTATTAAAACTAAACTATAATAATAATAAATCTAAAATAGCACTAATAGGAGTACTAGTAGCTAACTTCCTTATTTATAGAGAAAAGCCATTAGATACGCCCTATAAGATCTAAACTCTTAGGTCATCCTATGCGCAGGTAAACGGCTTATATATAATAAGCTGGCGAACGAAGAGAGAGACAGCATCGGGACCTATAGCGGCAACCCGACCAACAACGCGGGCGCCAGGAATGGATTCGTTGGGTAGAGTAAACCCTTCCTCGCCGCTCAAAATTCGAGGCATACTGGCATCAATGGACGACGCGAGGACCTTGGCAACAACGACACTGCCCGGGGAGAGGTTGAGGGGTAAGGCCAACCTGCACGGAGACGGGTTTCCAATTTCTTCGAGCACAACGGCTTTCATTGTTGTCTGTAGAGGATGATTTTCCATTGTCATCAGATATATATAGAAGAAGTAGGGAAAAAATTGCTCCTTGCGAGTTAATATTAGTGAGATAGGTACTATCAATTAAGGACCCAGGGAGAAGGTACTTATAAACATTTAGTCACCCTCAGCTAATTTATATAATGGGATAGCTATTATTATATCCCAGCTTGAAGTATTTTATTATCCTGGGCGGTATTATAGGCACTTTACACCCTGGCAATTAACCCTAATAACTAGTAGGGCAATTCTGCTAATAAAGCGGAAGTTAGATCAACAGGTTGTGTCTCAAGGAATACGGAGATAAAGGATAAGGTTCCCGATAACCCCCTTTTCGTCTAGGGCCGAAGTCCCACATGGCCTCCAAGGCCGACACTAAACATAATTAACGGTTTTTAACGCCGAATCGGCACCGGTGAGAGTAGGGATGTATTAGTGGTTAAAAAATCCTTATATCTGCTCACCACTCTATTTAAAAGACCCCAAATAGCTAAATAACAAACCAAAGCATACTTTCACATAAGAACAGCGCAGCTTTATAGATGCCCCTACTGCCCTCTTTAGGTGCTTGTCCTTTCTTCCCCTCCATTCCGGTATCAGATACCCCGACATCGCTAAACGCCACCGAACAGTCGTGCCCCGAACGCCGCGCCGCGCCTTTCTGGATCCAAGTTGAATAAAAACTCCGAATTTATTCCAGAACCACACCGGCCCAAAAGAACAGTTCCCAAACTCTCGGGCGGAGAACACGAGAATGACGGCCGGACCACGCATGTCCTCGAACGCTGAGCATGAAATTTCCCAGGTGGACGATCATGTAGACGAAAATGGAGGCTGGGACGGCCCCTCCGACCCAGACAACCCAGCAAATTGGCCTCGACATAAGCGCAATTGGAATATCGTCTTGGTTGCTGTGGTTCAGCTCTTGTCGTAAGTCGAATAGAGATTTCCATATATATACTGTCTCTCCTCCTGAAGACTGCACTTCCTTGGTGGCCATGGATAGCAAGCTCGGCTGGGAACTGATCGAAAAGATGCTCACATCGTCTATAGCAATCTTGGTTCTACCATGTTTGCCCCAGGTGCAGCCAAACTGATGAAGGATTTCGATTCGGCTTCACATACGGTCACTAGCTTGTCTGTTTCTATATACGTCCTTGGCTATGCTCTTGGACCCCTACTATTCGCCCCTCTTTCTGAAGTATTTGGAAGACTACCGATCTATATTGTCACTAATGTGATGTTTCTTGCCTTTGTACTCGCTTGCGGCTTCGCCACCAACCTATCAATGTTTATTGTATTTCGTTTCATAAATGGCGCTGTCGGATCCGCCTCTCAGGCGCTAAGCGGAGGCACCTTAGCTGACCTCGTCCCAAGGGAGGAACGAGGAAAGTGGATGGGGTTGATTGTTCTTGGCCCAATCATGGGACCGACTATTGGTCCCATCGCCGGAGGCTTCGTTAGCCAGTACATTGGATGGAGATGGGTCTTCTATACCCTTGCTATCACGGTGAGTCTATATTTACCAGTTACACATCTTCTCTTCTCTTCCCCCATACCCAATCCCAACCCTAATCCTTGATTTTAGTCAGCTAATATCATCACGCAGTGGGGAGTCATCCTCGTTCCAGCCCTCATTTTTATGCGGGAAACATATTCACCAGTCATTCTACGCCGCAAGTTTGGCCGCAAAGATGAAGGCAGTGCTTTTCAGGGCGAGCCTATTCTTACTAGACTTCGCAAGAGCATCGGGATGCCTTTGAAACTTCTTTTCTTTTCGCCTATCGTGTTCTTTCTTTCCCTATATGTCGCATTCAGCTTTGGTCTGATGTATCTCCTCTTTACAACCTTTAGCACTGTTTTTCGTGACCAGTATGGCTTTTCGGTTGGGATTTCTGGCCTCTCATATATTGGGCTCGGTGTCGGTATGTTGGGTGGTGTCATAGTCCAAGGAAGGCTCAGCGACCGAATCATGAAATCCCGTGAGGCGGCGAGAGGGGGCGAACGAAGACCGGAAGACCGCTTGGTCATGATGGCTTATATGGCGCCAAGTCTGCCGATAGGGCTCTTCTGGTATGGCTGGGCGACCGAGAAACAAGTTCACTGGATTGTGCCTATCCTCGGAACTGTTTTTGTGGGTGTCGGATTCATCTGCATTCTGGTATGCCCCCTCTCGATTCAGTAGCCTTTGACGCTCTTATACTAATATGTCACTTTACAGATGTCTGTCATGGTGTATCTTGTTGACGCCTTTGATGTCAAATACACTGCGTCAGCCCTGGCGGCAAATACCCTTCTGCGCTCGCTGGGAGGAGCGTTCCTCCCACTTGCGGGACCTAAAATGTACAGTAAACTGGGCCTTGGTTGGGGTAATTCATTACTTGGCTTTTTAGCAGTAGCTTTTATTCCTTTGCCTTGGATCTTTCTTTACTATGGTAAGCAGATAAGGCTTAGTGGTCGAAAGTTTATATAAACCTATAAATAAGGTATATTAAAGAAGGTTAAAAAGGAAATAGTATTAAAATATCTTAGAATAATATATAATATATAATGGTTTAAGAGGGTATAAAAAATTAAATATTAGTTTTAAAAGTTTTTATTATTTACCAGCGCTGCCCCTGATCATGGCGATTCTATCTGGGTCGCCATCAAAATGGGCAATGTATTTGTGGACCCAACCCAATGCCGCCCGTTGGTCTAGTATACCGGCGTTGAAAGACTCATCTCAGGCTACTTCGTCCCCTGCTAGGAAACCAAATGGGCCGAGGTGGTACTAGAGAGACACGTAGATCAGCGTCCCATTGCAGCGTGCGACGATGGAGTCTCCTGGATATGACCAGGCGCTCCCACTCACAAACCCTGCAATGTTGATTAGCGTTTCGTTCCGGCCTAGTCTTCCGCCTGAAGTATTTCCATAGGGTTCGGTGTCAATCTGAGAGCTGAGCGTTAACATACCGCCACCGTGTATCTGCACCATGACGGGCAATTTTTTAGGAACCGGTCTCATAGGCACCAGAACATCCAGCAAAAGACAGTCTTCTTCTCCACCCGGGAAGTTAAGTTGCCACAGGTGGGGCTCCAAGGTGGCATGCTCTCGATACAAGACGGACCTCAGACTGTAGCCTTAAGGAGAGTGCCCTGAGTCTCAGTGGGATCCTTGCCTATGGGTACTGGCGCCCTCCACCAAAGGTCTTGGACTGGTGGTTTAGCGCATCTGATGCCGTAGAAAGGTTTATCCTATATATGAATGAATATTAATCGATGTTGGTCAGAAGCCTAATATAGAAAGAGGTGGATTGCGCACCCAGATGTGGTCTTTCGCTGCCTACGATATCCCACGTAACCGAGATCAATTTCAATCGGGTTCATACCAGCCGCGAAAACGCTCGAAACAGCTCCAAGAAGGAGGACAGAATGCTTGTAGGTCATCATAGTTACTGGCTCTGATTCAATGGGTTCTCCTCCCTATGCCTGCTAGGAGCGGAAACGGCATTCTTATAATGAATGTCCGCTATGACACTCCCCGTTGCGTTTGTCACCCCGCACCTCGCACTGACTTAAGCCGAGCACACAAGGTTTACCTCATAGTTCTTCACAATGCGGGGAAAGCCTGGCTATTTCGCGATTTGTTGCCAGAGCCAGATCACAGTGCATGAAGTGGACCTTCGGGGCCCGTCAACGGCCGAATTCGGGCAAGAGTCCGAGTCAGTCGTGCGAGAGGAAGCTGGGTCTAGTGAAAACCTGTCGATTCCGTTGTAACGGCCCCTTAGGTAGCCACGTCGTATAAAGTCCGAGGACGAAGAATAAGCGACTTAATCAAACCTCCCAGCTTCATTCAGACCTTGCCTATGCCCTGTTCTCGTCCATCATTTAGGGCAGCGCAAATGCTGTCTTTCTGCTACAGAAGAAAAATCCGCTCTCCTTTGCGCCTATCAATTATCTTTATATTCCTTCCAATTTGAAGCCATCATGCGAGGGCTGCGGCTCGATTGAGTTAATCTTTAGAGGTTTGATCCATTATGGATAAAGCCGTAGTGATTTGAGGCTGGCGATCAACATAGCCTGCAGCTTGCTGGAAACCAAGACACTCTTCGGCAAGGTGACTCTGTTATTTGCAGTTGAGACCTGTGGCTGAGAGCTTATATTCACCACACAGAACTTAGTTGCCGTTGGACGTGCTTGGCCATGGTTTTAGAACAGTATTTGTATCGAACGTGGAGTTGAGTGAATTTACCCCACTCCTAGAGGAATTGTGGGTGCTGCAAAGTGTTTACAAACACTATGGGTCTTAGGGCGACCGCCTTTGGTACTTGTCGTGATAGTTGTATATCCTTGACTTTCCAGCAGTGAAGAAGGGAATTGTTTTATGCGTCGGTGACACGGAGACAATAAACCTATTCTATTTATAAATGAATCCTGATATGCCTAGATTCTAAGCCTAAATGGGAGAGTTTTTAATATAAATTACTGGTAAAAACACCCTTTAGAAATCTAACTATTAAATACCATTTTTAATAGTTAAAAACAGAGCCCTAGTGCCAAAAGGCAGTCCAGCATGCTAAGCAGTCATTAGTTTAATTAACTCCATCTGCTTAAGCAGGATGTTTCTTTTCATAATCTAAACGAAGTGCTATCTATCAAATCACAAAGCCTAGGGACCTGCCCTAGAATGAAGCGACGACAGAGTGCAAGACATCATCTGCAGACTCAGGCGTAAGTCCTAGCTTCTCGTCCCAGAGCAGCCCGGTATGGTCGCCGAGGTTCTTATCCTTTCCGAACCAGATAGACTGCAGTAGATCCAATACGCCCGAGTAATCATGGTTCTTGAGCTTCTCGTAACCCTTCTCACGAATCTCAGCGGTTGAGACATGGGTGACTTCGAATTTCTTGCCCGTGACTTTCTCGGCAGCTTCAAGGAGCCTGTTCTGGGTTATCGTGGTACTAGAGATGTAAACAAATTTATTGGCAGTCTGATCCAGGTTCCGCAGAGAAGCGGCAACTCCGCGGCCTACTTGGCCCAGGGTGCTGACTGTCAGAGGAACATCGCCACCATCGTAGAGGGTAGCCTTTTTTGTCTTTAGATCGACACCCAGGAAACCGGCGGTTAATCCCTTGAGTTGCATTCGTTAGCTAAGAACCTTCCATCAAGACCTCATCTAGAGTAGACAAGACCGGAGAGCCCACTTCAACTCGCGGTGCATATTAGAACGAGCGGGGTAATGACAAGAAACGGACTTACCATATCAAAAAAGGGACCCGAGATGACATCAACCCAGTTTATCTGGCTCTCGTGATCCTTAAGGTAGTCCACAACAGACGACTTGTCGCCAGCAAAGGGCAAGGCACTTTTTATATCTGGGTTTGTGGTATCGCTGCCAAACTCACCGGGCAGGAATACCTTCACAGAGGCCTTGATGGCGGCGTCGATGAGCTTCTTCTGGTCTCCAAGGGCGCCAAAACCCACGGCGGCAATGACGGCATCTTGGCCCTCGAACGCCTGGACAAGAGAATCGGGCGAGTAGTCGCTCTGAACCGCCTTAACGCCATCCAGAAGCGACACACCAGACTGTCGTGTCAGGCCAGAGACGTTAAAGCCAGCCTCGACGAGGTGGTTCACCAGAGGACCACCAAGGTTTCCAGTTGCCTGAAGAGGTAGGTGAGCCAATGACTTGCGTAGGTTACGCTTGCGACATGCAAGACCATCTCACTGGTGGGGCGAGGGAACTAAGAAATTGAGGCTGCTACATACACCAGCAACAATAACGTTCTTGATCTGGACAGCCATATTAGTCGACTGTAGACAAATGGCACCCTGGAGAATATCTTCTGGACGTGGATTGGGCGGTGTAGAATTCTGATGGTTGAGGAATGGATTGTTTAAGTAGATGGAGCTGATAATGGTGTAAAGACTGGGGTGACACTCCCGTTGTATGGGAGGAAATGGGTGTTTATATAAGAATACGATGGATTAGGTCCTTCACATGATTGCACCAGGATGATGTATCGCGCGGGCGTCGGAGTGTCTAACACGCCCTGACTAACTGATTTAATGCATCTAGGAGAGACGGAGTTACAAGTGTTGCCGCTTAGTCATTTTTACATGCTTGTGATACGCTCCAAACTCCGTCAAGTGCCGAACACACCCTGGACCGTCCGTAACAGAAATTAACTCTAAGGCTGCTTCTCAGGCTAGCTTAGGGGCTGACACCCCCTGCTCACTATTTCAACTAGTGACAATTGGCAATAGTAACCTTCCGGTGGCATTACCTGTTATTCTGTCAGACGGAGGAGTCAGCCTGGTTGTGATAACTAAGGGTGTGATTGTGTTAGATATTGGGTGAATAGGGATCTGTTACATGCCCCACCCGGTTTAACAGGCAATTAAAGCCGCTGTAAGGATAAGAAAGAAGGATGAGAGATAGAGATGCGCAGCGGTGATAAGAGAGGCTAGGAATGCTAATATTATTAAGGTAACCTATAGAGACAAGGCAAAACTATATATAATCCAAGAAGTAGCACTAAGACTAGGCAAATTATTACACCCTAGCTATCTCCAACACTAGACGCTTCGCCTTGAGCGAAGCAGCAATAAATCTTAACAATTGGGCATCTTCGTCATCCGTCTCCTCTCTGACACGAAACTCAATCCCTGACCGCATCAGTGCATTGACAGCCAGGTAGAGTTCCTCCCAGGCCAGGTTTTTGCCAATACAGTTCCTTCTACCGATCCCAAACGGCGTCAGCGATGCCTCCATTGCCTCGTTGCTCTCCAGCCACCTGTCTCGATTAAACCGGTCGGGTTCTGGGAACACCTCAACGTCGCGATGATGGACCCAATTAGCATTTGGACGACGGTACCCTCCGGCAGCACATACGTCTCCGTGGCGAGCGGTTCGAGGAGCACGCGGGGGAGCGTTGCCATGATCGTCGGGAACCGCCGAAACGCCCCCTTGATGACGGCGTTGATATATTGGTTCTGTCGAACGGCGGCACTGGTGTCTGGGAGCGAGAGAACTTCCCGCCGTAGCCTAGCCTGAACCGCCAGGTTCCGAGATAGAGCAAAGAGGAGGTAAGTAAGGGTTGACGCAGTGGTGCCGGCGCCTGCAAACATCAAGCCCATGGCTTCCTCGGCAAGTTCCTCAATCGTCAGCTTCCGATCTAGGAACGTGTCCCCTCCCTGGACGAGGGGCGAGAGGAGGTACTTCTCGGATGAAGAGGAGTGCTGCAGGAAATGGCCGACCATCTCAAACGCCTTTGTCTTGGCGAAATGGTAACTGCGGAAGAGCGTACCGAGCGGTCCCGGGATCTTCTTCCCGAGACCCCTGGATCGAATGAAGGGCGTGGCCGTGGTCAATCCCAGGAAGAGGGGGCTGTCTTCCATGGCACGAACGAGTTCAATCAGGCACGGATTCGAGAGGTCCTTGGGACAGACATGTTTTCTCGAGAATCCAAGCCTCATGTCACTCCAAGCTATTGCCATATATCTCGTACGTATAGTGAACTCCGTCAAATATCCAAGCTCAAAATTTCGTCTATTGACCGTGTTATTCAGCAAGTAGTTCGCGCGTACAATGCAGGCCGATCAATATGGATCTTGAATGGACTCGCTATCCGCGCCGCACAGTCAATCGGGATACACCGAAATGGAGACGCCTTGGGGCTTTCCCCGTTTGAATCCGAGATGCAGCGTCGACTGTGGTGCACCATCGTTTGCAACGACTCGCGCTCAGCTGAGGACCACGGTATCTCCTTGAATGGCCTCGGCACGTCTGTAGATATGGCGTTTCCCTCCAATCGGAGTGACCATGAAATTTGGCCAAATATAGCTGAGCTGCCACGGGAACGGTACCAGTGGACTGAGATGACAAACGCCGTCGTCATTATGAAGATGAGCTATCACCTCAAGCGGCTGTACCAAATCCTAGCAGCCTCTGGGGCACTCAGCAACCTTTTGAACGAATCGATACGAAGAGATGTCGTCGATAAAGCCACGGCAGATGTGCTGCAATACCTCCAGCATTGTAATTCAGTCATTCCAGCGCAACGGGCCACGCTATTTTCTTGTCGGGCCTTCCTCCGCAAGCTCAACTTTATCAGCCGGCAGTAGTGGCTCGCCCTCACAAGCTCCAATAGCCGGGAATCTCACGCCACGGAGGAAAACCTCATCGACGCATGCGAGATCCTCGGGCTCAACGTTCAATTCCGGTCCGACGACCTTCTGAAGCAGTTTCGGTGGGTCTGTGAGGCTTATACGCCGTACCACATGCTCTTGTACGTACTATGGCATCTTTGCCTAAAGAGCTCGGGGCCTAGCGTGGAACTAGCGTGGAACGCCGTCAACCTCGCTTTCAAGTACTGGGATTCGGAGACTGCTCGTGGTCAGGGGCTGTCAGGGCCTCGAGGGAAACGGGGGCTTCTCAAGACCCTGACAAAAAAGGCCATGCTCATTGCTAGACGCGAAGGCGTTACTGTCCCCGAAAGTTCAATGAGTTCGGAGAGTCCCGGAAGAATGGACGGTGAATCAACGGAGCAAGAGTCCGAGTCGGTTATGGAGGAAATATCTGGCACTGGTTTGGACGACTGGAATATAGAGGCTGCGAATCTACCAGCATGGAAAGATTTTATTAATGAATTAACATGCAGGACTTTACTTCCTGCCCCTTTCCGCTATAGTCTAGGAAATGCAAATGAGTTTCAATTGCTATCAATCTTCATCTTCTGTCCTCCCAATACTGTACCTAATTAATTATATAACTGTACTAGCTAGGTAATACCACTTATATATAATGTCTGTGCTATATGATTTGGTGCATTCTTATTGTGTTTAACAATTTAGATATATGCGGTAAACGGTCTCTAGTAATTATAATTAAGTTATCTAGTCCAGGATGCTATTTACACTAAAGATAAGAAAAGAATAGGTTCCTAAGTGCCCCTAAGCTATATAAAGATGTCTTATCCTTAGCTACTAAATATGCTATAATAAAATACTAAAGCTAGAACGCTTCTTGCCCTTTAAGCACTTTAAAATAACCTAAAAATTAAGTATTTAACGCGCTATATTAATATACAAAGTAAATAAGCAAAGGCTATGTTGTTAATAGAATGGTGTTATAATTAATTACTATAATAGTACTGTCAGGCTTTTATAAGCAGCTATAAGCATTACTGTAATTACTATAATAGTAGTTATAGCCTAAGTATATGCCTTATGGTATAGTAGTTAGGTGTAATTAGTATATTAATATAACTATTTTCTAAGTTAATTAAAGCTTTAAAATTAATTATTTTACCTTAATAAGTAAATTATTTATAAATAATATATTTAAACATAACTAAATATATAAATAACGATAAAAACTATATTTATAAGATAATTATAATATAAGCTTATGTAAAAAATCTTTTTTTTTAAACCTAGAGAAAACATCTTTGGCTAGGAAAATGTAGAACGGTCGCACTTAACTACTACGCCACAGAGTAAAAGATTGGGCTATAACTGAGCGCTATTACGTTGACCAACCGTAACAAGATTAGAAAGATGGGAAGTAAGTTCCGCATTGAAAGCTTCTCCTCATCTTAAACAACCGCCAAGAGTATTCCCTGCTCCTTGTGGAAGGGAGGAATCTCTTATCTATAATCTCGCCAGTCATGCACATAGCTAAATTTTGGCGAACCAGTGGGGGAATTAACAGGTTACGTATTAGCATGTGAAGTGAATCTTGTGCAGGAGCTTACTAGGTGAAATTCCTCCGCTATTGGAGAAGTTTGACGATGGGTAATAGAAAGATGGTGAGAGGGGCTCGGGTATAATACTTAAGGGTGCCATGTTTATTCTCCGATGTTTTGAGACAGGTGAAGAAGGTGGGGGCAGACCCGATACCTATGCCAAGTATACAATATAGCAATCTGAAATAATCAGAACTGCTAGGACTTCTATTACTACATAAATTAGTATATGTGAGGAAGTACCTTTAGTTTTAGTTTTTTGGATTAGTCCTAAACCCTTGTCGTGACCTCGCTGGAGTCTTGTAGAGTTGCTAGTTGCGTACGCTAGTAGGTAGTGAGCCGGGAACCCTGACGGGTTTAGACCGGCAGTTGATTGAGGAGATATAGAAATGGCAAAGAGCTCCACTTTAAAATCCTCGGTCTGTCGCGACCCCCCAGCTCCTTTTCTTGTGCCATGTTCTTGACTTCTCTACGGATCACGAGAGTGATGATTTCGTTACGTACTCATCCGTAATTCACTCCAATACCTAGGTATTTAGGAGGCGGGGAAACGGGACATGGTCATACTACACTACCATTTGTGCATCGCAATTATTTTTGTAGAAATATTCATCCTTACAACAGCTCTTACATAGAAGAATTAGGTCTCTGATTCTCTTCACTTTTGGAGGGGCGTAATCAATATTTGGGTTCTCAGTTTCAATTATTGCCGAGAATATATATATTGAGAGTCACTCAGCCCTGTCTTCCATCTACGAGGGCTGACCCAAGTAAGAGGCTGGTGCGATAGACCTTCCACCATCACTAAGAATGGTCGTTCCCGTACAGTACCGATCCTTCATGGCATATATGTAAGCCTCAGCCACCCATTCCGGTAGTCCAACCTCCTTCGTAACTGTCTGATCCGCGAGATTCTTCAAGAATGCCTCTATCTTCTCGGGCGGTACAAAGATGTTCAATACAGGTGTTTTCACGGCACCCGGAGACACAACATTGACTCTCAACGGATGAAGATCGACTGCCAAGCCTTTCCCCAGGTCCTCCTGCAATGTCGCGTAGGCGGTCATGATAGCCCGCCCAGGGTATGGCTGGGCGCTGGCGGTGCCGCTCGTCAACACGATGGAGTTCTTAGAAGAGATATCCAGGTACTTCAGGGCGAGCTTCCCAAGTATAACAGCAGCAGCGAACCTGACTGACAAGCCCTATTTCAAATCGTCTGTGGTGATTTTGCTCACATGCGGCATCATGTGCAGATCGCCAGCCACGTGGACCATGTGGTTGATAGGGCCTCCGGCCTTGACTTTGTCACGAAGCTCTGTCAGATTCTTCTCCACCATGTCAAGGTTGGCCAGGTCAACTGGAGCATCGTTGATGTTGTCTGCGAGCACCTGAGGGTGTGCTTCACGTAGCTGGGTCACGGTACTGGCGACTTTATCTGCCGTGGAGCCAGTGATGAAAACGCTCGTGCCATTGGCGAGGGAAGCGAGGGCCACTCCGTAGCCGATACCGCCAGTACCGCCGAGCACCAGCACGCGGCTGCCAGCGAGAGGATTGGTGTGTGTAGTCGCAGGAGTCATGGTTGACCGTTGATAAGTGAAGCAGGGAGGAAGTTGAGTAGGTTTAGGAACAGTGGAAGCTAAGATTGGGATGATGATCGAGTGTTTGGTGGATGGCCTGTTCGTGGTGTGGCAAGGGCATATAGGGCATATGTCTTCAATATCTGGGAGACAACACTCAGCTGGATAAATTGCTTTGTGCCTACGCAGATATCGGGTTGAACAACCCCCCGATATCACCGCTCAAAGTAATTAGTAATGCTGACAATTACTGCATAAGTTGTGTGGAGTCGTACTACGTGGTTCTAAAGAATTATCACCAGGCAATATTGTGAAGTTTGAATTTCGGAACGGAACTGTCGCGGCGAGGGGCTTGCTGAGACGGTGAATGTCGGTGCAAGCAACAATCCAACCACATCCGCAACTAACATACACATAAGTGGGTTCGAGAAGAAACCATTGGCATCGAGCACGACGACGTTGCTTAGCGTGTTCTCTAGTTGTTTTCTGGGGTATTAGCAACTAGTTCAACTGGGCTGGTGAGTCAGTGGCCCTCGGGGTGGGAGGGGTTCCGCTATCGCTGACTATGTAGGATGAATCTACAACATAATCTGTTGCACTTTCGTAGGGGGGTGTCGTTTGTAAAATGATTTCATGATTCGCATGTTTCTATAAATTTGTGCTGGTCATTCACACTCACGTGTGGGCCTCACTGCTCGCTTCTCACTGCTCACTCAACCTCACTGTTCACTCGGCCTCATTGCTCACTCAATCTCATCATCACTACCACTCCCCAACCACATCGTACTTCGTTGCAATCTGAATCATGGCTATTAATAAGGTCCTTATTATCGGTGCAGGACCTAGCGGTCTGTTGCTTGGCCTTTTTCTGAGTCAGGCAGGCATACCCTTTGAGATACTTGAACGTGGGTATGGCCTCAACCAAAGCCCCCGAGCAACTCATTATCTCAGACCGGCATGCCACGAACTGTAGAGGGCTGGTGTACTTGATGAAATCATATCTCGAGGGTTCCTCCCCAAGACCATTGCGTGGCGGAGGCGGGGGCCTGTGAAGGGGGAGAGGATCGTCAAGTACCGTCTCCATAATGACGATCCCAACGTACTCGGCATGACATGCTTGCCCCAGCCTCAAGTCGGCCAGATCCTGCTGGAGAAACTTGCCAGTGTTAACGCACCTTCTGTTAGATTTAGAGTCAAAGTTATCGGGCCTGGGCAAGATGAGACTCAGGCCTGGGTAGACGTGACGAAAGAAGGCAGCGATAAGGTAGAGCGCTACCACGCCAGCTTTGTCATTGGCTGCGACGGAGGGGGTAGCGCAGTGAGGAAGAGTCTTTATGGGGACGACTTCCCGGGTTTCACCTGGAAACAGAAGCTTGTGGCAACCAACGTGAGCCTCATGTAGCCCTATTGCAAGGCTACTATATCACTAGCCATCCATGAGTTAGCCGGCTAACAAATCTCCTAACAGGTTAGGTACGACATGGCTGGGTTTGATTACGATGATATCAACGCCGTGCTTCACGAAGAACACCCCCACAACTCTGTGCGCATTTCCAAGGAGCCTGGGTTGTACCGCGTGACTTACGCGGAAAGAGATGATTTCACCCCTGAACAGCTCCGGGCCAGGCTCGAATGGAAGTATGAAAACATGCTCCCGAACAACCCCAAACCCGACGCATGGGTGCTCGAGAATTTCAGCCCGTGCAAAGTCCACCAGAGAATTGTGGATAAGCTGAGGGTTGGAGAGATCATCTTGGTTGGAGACGCCGGGCATTTGACAAATTCAATGTGCGTTGATGCGCTTCCAATATGTCCATGATGCGGCTTTGAATGGTTTTTGCTGATACTTTGGAGCATTAGTGGTTGATTCGGGCTTTCAGGTGCAATTTGTGATGTCGGTGCCCTTGCGGACTGCCTGGTTGGTATTCATACTGGGCAGGCAGAAAAGTCCATTCTCGACAAATACGATGAGCTTCGGCGCAAGGTGTGGCATGAAGTTGTTAACTCTAACTCTTCCAGGAACTTCACAGGCACATACGAGGCGGATGTGGATGAAATGGTTGAGATGTGGAAGGCGATGGACCCGAACGTGATGGAGGAGGTGAGTCCCACTCCTTATCCCACTCCCACCTGCCCTTGAGCCCGTCCCTCTTACGTAGGAGTGTTTCCTCACTAACTCTGTGCAGAGCTTCTGGACTATGAATCTTTTAACGGACCTGAGACAGTACTATACTAACCCTGATGCTGCCATTGCTAAGAAAGCCGGAGAGCAGTATTAATAAAGAGAAGCCTTTTGTATATATATAACTTAGTAGCTAGGGTTGTGGTATTGTTCTTATATTATAGAGGCACTATAACTGCTAAGGTAAATTGTAATAATATATATAATAAGCTTGTATAATAAACTGTTAGAAAACTAAGGATTCCTCTTATCTTTAGGATTAAAATTATTAATTTAAAAATCCTAGAAATAAAAATATAAACCTAAAAAAGAACTTTTAATTTAATAATAAATAATTAAATTTTATAAAAATATACTTTACCTAGTATTTTTATATAATATAAATAACATTAAATACTACATAAATATAAATAAACTTAATTAATTAATTACCCTAATTAAATTAATTAAACTATTAAGTTCTTCCTTTTAACCAAATTATATTATACACTTTGTCAGTTGAAATAATTAATACCGGGATCTATTAGGTGGGGTTATCTATTAGGTAGTCCTAGATAGTATATAATCTAGAATACTATTACTACCTGCAGGGCAGCAGCTATTGCCTAGCAGGCAGGATTATACTACCTATTTACTATAAGTAAGCGACTTAATCTTGATATAAAGCCTGATAATATGACTTAAAGTGATCTTAATAGTTGCCTTAGGATTGGAGCTACAGAGATATTACATGGTAGTCCAAGTTGCCCACGCATAACTTAAGTAACCAATTTGCCATTTAGGTATCCTTTCTACCTTATGGACCTATTAGAAAGGGAGGCCATTCATGATCAGGAGGATGGTCAAGGTGTTCTAGTGCCGCCGATATCCTTACCTGACTATTTTTGACTCGGAGCAACTTTATCCCGCGTATGATCATATATGGTTATACGTCTTAGGCCGCATGGTATAGGTATATGGGCAATATATGAGTAATATATGTTTTAACTAAACCATACGCGTATGGTTAGAAAGCCTGCTGATACCCCTGCTGCCGGGAACTTCCGACCTTTGAGCAAGCTTGTCAAACAGGCAGCCAAGTAAGGTCAGAACAATCAAGCAGATACGTAATACAATGAAGTCAGTTCGGTATATTAATTACATAAAAGCTCTTCTTTAAAGTGGCCTTTAGTTAAGCACCTTATTAAGCATTCGGTGAATTCTTCCATCTTATTAATCCCTTGGCCCAAGAAGTCCGCTCGGCGAATTGAAGCAGTCGGTGAATTCAATATCCCGTAGCCACACCGCCTAAGAACCATGGACAATTACAACCCGGTAGACCATTTGCCCTCTTCTAGGGGAACATCTTCGCTGTCGGCGACGTCGCCTAGACTGGCGGCCCGAAACAAGGCCGTGCCGGCATGGTACAGGGGGAGGTAGTTTTGAACAACATCCTCCACCTGATCAAAAACCAACAAGGCTTGGAGAACTATGTGCCCTTGCCATTTGAAGGGGCTTTACAACTTACTATGGGAGAGGTATGTATGACGTCTATATTTCGCGGCCAGTTCGCCCACATACGACAGCTAGCATAACCACATCATGTGCCTGCAAACTGGCAACTACGAGTTGCTGGAGGTAATGAAGGAGAAGGCTGACGAGGATGTCGGCGCAGCCGAAATGTGGGAACAGTTTCATGCCGAGCTTCCGTAGGTCGAGCAAATGAGTCAAGAGATTTCAAGTTTATCAGAAGCTGTGTTTTATACGACAGTGTCTAGGGGCTGGCTAGTAGTTCTCCTTACTCGTTTGGGGCACCAGTAGCTGCATCACTAATTTGAACGGTACGGAATATCGAGTCGAGATCCTTTAAAGTTCAATGGGGCTGAAACAAGATGGAGAAGACACAAAAGCTTCAATCGGCCAAAGATCAGATAGTTCAAGCACAAGGCTTAAATTGGGAAGCGAACTGCAGATCCTACAGCGGAACGTATAGCTATAAGGCTGTGTTTGTGTCATCCACGGTGGCCAAAAGAGAATAATTACCACCCTAAGACAAGAACGTCTAACCGGGAACAGAGTCAGTCTCGGTAGTGGCAGACCTTGGAAATGTAAAGAGCCCAAATCCTTGGGCCATCTCACCGCCCAGATCGCCGTGCAGTCCAGACGCAATCATCGGGCTCAAGCGAACTACCTGGCCTCGGGTTCGGAAACGGGATCTTGGTTAGGCCCAGTTCAATGATGGAGTGAATGGAAACTAGATTGGTCAGCCGCATCTACGCAAGACTCGGCTTTTTCTTGACTCCATGGGACGAGAAGACCGGTAGGTGGGCCGAGCGCATGAATCTGATGACTGATTCAGCAGGCAAAATTGATGAAAAGACCGAAAAGACCGTGAGGTTTGGTCTAATCTTTTTTCTTTGACGGCGTCATTGCGCTTCAGTTTGGCCGTGGAAATGGAGACTGGTGATATGGTTATTTTCTGGCGATTTAGCTCGGAGCCGAGGCCACAGATGGAAAAGTAAATCGGCACTGCCGGCTCGCCTCCGGCTAACAAAGCGACGGCTAAGTTCTATGTAGTATATATAAGCTCTTAGCCACAGGTCTTAACTATAAATAATATATCTAGCTTATAACTTAGATATTATATTATAATATTTAACTAATTATTATAATAAAATACTAATAAGAATAAAACTTATAATATGACTTTTATATTTTCCTCTAGAGGCTATAAGAAGCTCTAATTACTTAGCTAAGATAAACTAACTTAATATTATAAAAACCTTGAATCCTATAAGATAATAATAATATAAGATAGCAGCTCTAATAAGAGAAAACTTTTATTGAGGTTATCTAGACTAAACCCATGTTAATCACTATATTAAAACTAGCAGCTCTTAGTTATAATGCCCTTACTTATATAGCTAATAGAAGAATATTCTATCTAGAGGTCCTTAAAGTTACCTAGTAAGAAAGAAAGGCCTTAAATAACCTTAATAAGTTAAATATAAAGAAGAAGAAAGAGACTGTATAATTAATTAGAAAAATATATCTTAGATTAAGTTATTAATTACATTGTAAATAGAAATCTATTAATAAATTAATAATAAGTTATAAGAAAACGTCTACCTAGCTTAATATATAAATTAATTAAAGGCTATATAAATAATATATATTTAGCTTTAAAGTAAGGTATATAGCTATTAAATTTATTAAGAAATATTAATATATAAGAAAAGGTTAACTTAATAAAGATTTTAAGATAATATATATATTAATATTATATAAGAGGGAGAGTTAAAATAAAGGTTTAAGGTAATTAAAAGGTTATAGTAGTATTAAGTTTATAAGTTAGTTATAAGGTTAGTAAATATACTTCTAGTTTAATATAATAGGGAAGCAACGGCTTAGGTACATGGACGAGAATGGAAGTCGTTCCCGTCGAGAGTTGGATTGTGTGTTAGATTGTATGCATGTATTTCTTGTCTCTCTGCATAGCTGGTAGGACCAGAAGGACAATGGTTCATTCACATGTTTGTACCGCAGAAACTGGTTGCGTTCTTTTCGCAACGTTGATAGTGAGTGGCTTACCCGGTCCAGCGCCACCTGTTTTAATCACCGGCTGGCTGTTGCGTCCGCAAATACAGGTATTGGGATATTCCAGGCCTACTATGGAACCCATCAGTTGAAGAACTATTCCTCAAGCACCATATCTTGGGTCACATCCCTGGAAGTGTTCTTCATGCTGTTCCTGGCCCGTAATTTTCCATGTCTGCTCTCCGGTACCAGCCAATTGGAGATGTACTAAGTCTGATTACCTCCCTAGGGACCTATAATGGGTAAGCTCTACGACAGTTATGGACCTCGATATGTCTTGCTCGGTGGGTCCTTGTTCCATGTTTTTGGCGTGATGGATGGCATTAATCTCGCATAAATATTACCAATTCCTTCTGTCACAGGGAGTGGTTAGTGCCATAGGGGCATCCGCCGTCTTTACGCCCTGTAAGTCTTGCTCGAATTACCTGCCGATGAGTGACGTTCATGGAACAAGGGCCTGACGGCTGACTTATATCACGCTTTCATGCTCTCAGTGCTGCTGCAACATGGTTTCACCTCAAACGTGGTCACGCCTTCGGGATAACAATGAGCGGTTCGAACACAGGCGGAATCATCGTTCCTATCATGATTAACCACCAGACTCCTAAGGTCGGGTTTGGATGGTCTATGAGAATCGCATCCTTCATGATCCTCGGGCTGCTCATCATTGCAAACCTGACGGTCAAAACGCGCACTTCACCTCATCCGCAGTCACCCATCACCCTCAAGAGTCCAACGCATCCCTCAGGGAAAAGCCCTACGTCCTCACAGCTGGGGGCAACTTCCTATTTACATTTGGCTTATTGATTTCCATCAACTACATCATCACACAGGCCATTGGTGGGGGCATGTCGACGAACTTGGCCAACTACGTAGTCCCCATACTGAACGCCGCGAGGGGTATGTCTTTCTCCCAAAGTGGGATGTTCATATCTACGGTGGACTTAAACAAAGCTTGAAATTATGCTTATGCCCTTGCTTTCTAGCTTGTTTGGACGCATCATCCCTACTATTATCCTCTCGGACAAATTGGGACGATTCAACGTATTTATCCTAGTTTCATTTCTTACCGCAATTCTCATCCTGGCCCTATGGATTCCAGCATCCAGCAATGCTGCCATTACCACCTTTGCTGCGCTCTTCGGATTCTCCTCTGGCGGCTTCATTTCTTTGGGTCCTGTGCTTATCGCTCAGATCTCCCCCATTCATAAGATCGGCATGCGACAGGGTTTGCTTTTCGGCATGACGTCTGTTGGTGCTCTGACCACGAGTCCTATCGGTGGAGCCATTGTGTCTTCAGACAATGGTAGCTATTGGGGCGTAAAAGTTTTCGCCGGAGTCATGTGCGTCGTTGGATCTATTCTCGGCCGCTGGCTTCAACCCCAAGACGAAGTTTTAGGTTGGTATCTGTCAGGGTATACACCTATACAAGTATGGAAGAAGGTGCGCGTCCTTTATACTGGATTCGGGTTTCCCCGGAATTTTCCCTCCTTTGTCTCAGAATTTTCTCTGTTTCATTTGTCTCTCCTCAAACTTTGCTTCGAGTAGGATTTCGCATACTGTTGGCATATAGATTAGGTGGGCTATCGATCTGACTTGATATCAGAAGGGTTCGGTGCTAGAATCGCGGTCGCGACAATGTACACAGTGTATATAGTATAGTAGTGCATCAAATGGTTGGCAGATTAGTTAGCTAAATCCAAAGACTTTCGAGACTTCAAGCATGATACTGCTTTTTCTCCGGACACTTCCCCTCAACCGTCGATCAACGTTTAGAGAAAGAAAAGAGCAATCCATCGCTGACGTGGCCAACGTGCTTCCGAGGTTATCAGAACGAAATGCACCCTGGGATAGACAGGTTAGAACTGCTGATCGAATCGCGGCACAGGCGAATGCAAAAAGTTGGTATATGGGATGACTCCTGCCGTTGCTGAAAGAACGAAACGATGATGATTTGGCGAGTTTCTAGTCAATGTCCCTTTATCCTTGCTCCTTCAGCCGCTTCAGGGGTCCATTTCAATAGCGTCCATGAGAATTACCTTAGCGGCCAAACTATCGATTTTCATGCAGGGGCTCGCCAATCGCAACAGCCTCCGTGAAATTAGATTACCAATCGAGTAAGTAACTGCGCTGGAACAGGTCTAGTCAGCCAGCTGTCGCAGACGGCCTCTGCAGAATTAACTGCCAGGGGACGGTATTTATCAACGATCCTCCCAAGCCCAATGGTGCGGTCGGAGTTCTATCATTGTCTTACCCACTCACTCTTTCAGTGGTTTCAAGTCTTTCGTTAATTTTTTGGACAACGCGTCAATCATGATGAACTCAAAGACCCTCGTTAATTTCTTGGTGTGTCTCAGTGTTGGGGTTTCTGCTGGACCTTGCAAGCCGGTCACTTCTCAAGTCACCCAGGTCACCTCCGCGACGACGGAATTGTCGACATCAATTGACCTGACCACCACGATCACGGCATCCGATGCCACTTCTACAGCTGAGCTGAGCTCTCAGACAACTGAAGACTCCACCACTGAGATCTCAACGACGACTACCGCTGCCGACACCACCTCAGAGGCACCAACCACGACTACTGAGGAAGCATCAACAACGACAACCGGTCCAGCGCAATGTCCTACCCCCCCGGCCTGCGACAACCTCGGCTTTGACTGGGCATACTACAACAATCCTGCTCAAAACACCGACACGACCTACTCCAGCTTCGTCCCCCAATCCTTCAAGCGGGTCAACCCCCTCTACATTGGCACAACCCGTCAAGTCGGCGGCCTCTACCAATCCAGCAACAATGCCGCTTCAGGTCCCATCTACGGCTCAACACAAGACCTCAGCCTTGACTACTTCGCCCTGAACCACCACGGTTATCTGTATTCTTGCGACGCTGGTATCTACAAGTTTGACATTCCCTACGCCAACGACGCTGTATACCTCTGGATTGGCGCAAGTGCGTACAGTGGCTGGAGTTCGGGCAACGCTAATGCCAAGGCTCTGTATAACCAGCCTGACCATATTGCTGGTAGTGCGCACTTTGAGATCAACCTCCCTGCTGGTGTATACATTCCCATTCGGTTCGTCTATGGTCAGGCTCAGTATGGCGGTGGCTTCACTTTCACGGTCACAGCTCCTAATGGGCAGGTCCTCGTCGGTAATGATGTGACCGCCAGTCCATACATCGTGCGCAACTCTTGCGATGGCATTACTGCACCCGCTTATCCAGCTTTTGGTTCGGAGATTTAAGTTAATGTTGAGAGGAATATCTGGGAGCATGGTTCATTCTGTTCGTGGCAATTGCTGCCGAAAGTCAAATTGGCTTTACAATAGTGATTATATTAATTGAGAACTTAATGCACACTACATTTATGAATTGTGATTGAAGTTTAGTATGAAATCTTGGGTGTCGGTGGTCAGGTCTCATCCATTTCTAGTTAGCGGTGTTTCCTTGTTATTACCGGTTACAGATGCCGATGTTGTGAGATCTGGTTCTGTAACCCCGCGCTGGGGGCGGGGATCGCCGCGGCGATTCAATGGTGGAAAAAAGACAAGGCTACTGTTCTTCCGAGGATTATATCTAACCAAACTATTTAGAGCTATGCCGCGTTTGCTGTTTATTTCGGTGCTTCTTTCTTCCTTCTTATTTACTATATATATTACTAATATAACTCTACTCTTAAGCTCTAGCTAACGCTCTTCTAGATCCTAATGTAGTTCTAGGCTATTAAGGGTGCTAGTATTATATAGTCTGGAATTATAAACCTGCTAATAATCCTTAGCTTAGTTATTATATTAGTCCTTACTAGAGGTATAGTTAGCGCCCTTAGCTATTATATACCCTTAATTCTTATATCTGCTGTATTAATAAGTATTAATACTAGACTATTAACTATATTCTAATTAAGTATAAACTTACTTATATAAATTGGCTACTAGGCATTATATAGCATTAAGGCTAGCTTAGGCATATAGTTACCTCTTATTATAATATAGACTGCCTTAGCTAAGTATAATATCCCTATTAGTATGGCAATATTAATACTCTCCTAGACCCTTAGAGGCAATATGTTTATATAGGTTGCCTAGAATATCTTTACTAACTAGCTAGCTATTAAACTGCAGGGTATTATTAGTATTAATCCTAAAATCATCTTATTAGTTAGGGCAATTAAGTTATAAGATTAAGTACTAGTAAAGATCTTATATAGTATCCTGGTTACCTATAGTAAAGCTTTAACTAATACCTAGTATATCTCGGTTATAATAGCTATCTTGGTATTAATACCTGCTATATTTATTTCCTAGAAATTAGTTAAAGGCAAAAATATAGGAGCGCTAATTATATAAGATAGTTCTTACCCCTGGCAGGACTTTATAGTAATTAAGGAGAGGTAAATATATATAAGTAATAGTATTATTTAAAGTTTAGTAGGAAGTAATTATTATAATAACTTAGCAATTAGCAGTATATAACTATTATATTAATAATAATATATAATAGCTTTTATTATTTTTATTAAATAAGAAATATATATACTTTAAACTTATTAAGTTTATTAGCTAAAAAAATAAGTTTATAAGTTAATACCTACTAGTTACTAGGTAAAATATATTAAATAAAATATATTCTAGTATAATTAGTAGTAACTATATTACTAACTTAATATTATAAGTATTATTTTAATTAAGTAAGAGGTTTTTATACTAGCTTAATTATATACTAGCTATGCAGTTTTTAGATATAGAGTTAAAGAAATATTAGAGCTTATTTAGCTGTTTATTAAAGACCTTTTAGAATTATAAAATATACCTTATTTTGGATTATAAATACAAACCCTATTAAATATTATAAGTATCTTATAATATATAAATATTTTTCTATTAGCTAAGAAAATAGTATTAATTTTATTTATATTTACTTAAATTACTTATACTTTTACTTAATTATATCTTTTTTATAATAATAATAATATAATTATTTAATCTTACTTTATAAATATTTATATTTTATTTTATATAACTTTTTTATTATTTTTTAATTTATATTATTAGTAGTAAGTAAGAATATAAATTTAATAACTAAATATAAAAAGCAATATAATAAATTTATTATTAAACCCTTAAAAGCTATTATTATAAAAAGCAAAGGGGTTTTAGTCTAAGTAACTTTATTAAAATATCTAATATATTATAAATCCCTAATAGTTATATTAATTAATAAATAAGTTATATCTTACTTATACTACTAAAAGATATTTATATATCTTAAAGTCTACTTTAAGCTAAGTTAGCCTATTAAATTAATATTTAAGTACTTATTATAAGTTAAGTAATAGTTAAGTTATTATTTTTATAATTACTTTAAAATACTAAGGCTAAGTATAATTAAAGGTATAATAAAAATATAGAAATTCTTATTAATTAGGCTATTATTTTTATAATAAAAAACATTACTTATACTTATTATTAGTACTTTTTTATAAAATTATATTTTTACTAAGATTAACTTTAAGGTAAGATTAAGTATTAAAAACTACTAGCTTTAAATATATTATAATAAGCCTAAAAATAATTAAAAACTAAAATTAAATAAATCCTTATTATTTAAATTATTTATAATATTTATATTTCCTTATTTATATTAATAATATATTAATATTATAGCTAATTTACTTATTTAGTTATATAGCCTATCTTATAACTTATTTAATTCTCTTTTCGCCGCCAATACCAAATTCATAACTTTAAGTCTTTAACTTTAAGTAACTAAACTTATATAAAACTTAATACATTTCTTCTATAAAACCCTATAATTACCCCGCTTCCATCCCAGATATCGCATCGCGCTCTCGTGGTCCAAGACCATAACTAGCCTATTACAGGTTCTCAGTCTTCTCCAGTACCTCCTTGGCCTGCTACCAGATATCCTTAAGCCACTTACTATATAGGCCGCTATTAAGGGCCTTAAGAAACCCCCTCTCCCTCCTGCTTAGCTATATCCCTTTATATAGCTTTTTTTCTAAATCCTTAAGCTTTTACTTCTTATATTTAAAGAAGTCTTTATTAATTAAAGGGTTCTTATAAATAAATTATATAAATAAAAAGATCTTATAACTAAAAATTACTATCTTAAAATAGCTAGTATTATCCTTATTAAACTAGGCCTTTTTAATATTTATAGCTATTATATATAATATATTACCCTTATCCTTATTTGCCTAAGAGCTTCTTTAATCTTAAGGATTATATTATAGCCTTTAGTTAGATAAGGCTTATCAGGCCTAGGTGCCTGCAGGCTTCTTTAGATAGCAGGCATCGTGACGGGGCAGCTGTGATGCTGTTAGCGGTTGCGGCCAGAAGTCGGGTCGGATGACTTACTGCGGAAGCGTGATGGATGATTGAAGCGTGGCTGCAGGGGTCGATGGAAGACCTTTGAAGTGGGTTAAAGGAAGAAGGTTAGGGCTAGCTGATGAGCAGGTAAGGCTTTTCAGCTGGCATATGTGCAGCTAGGTTCAGGCTGCAATTAAGGCAGCTAACTATAATAATTTAACTTAATAAAGCTTTGCTGGCTATAGGGGTAATAAATATTTAAATTATATTAGATTTTAAAGATACTTAAATATACCTTTTAAGGCTAACTTATAAACTTAAGAAATAATAATAATATTTATATTAAGATATAAATTAAGTATTATTAAGTTATAATAAATAATTATAATAATAATATTAATAAATTATTATTTTTATTAGGATTTACTTTATTTAAGGAGTTATTTTATTAAATAACTACTTATTACTACTTACTTTTAAAAAATAATTAATTTAACTTTTTATTAAATTAAATCTTTTATAATCTTAAGTTATTAACTTAAAATATATTTCTTTTTTTTTTAACTTTATTATAAATTTAAAAATATCTAGTAAAATAATATATATATAATATTAAGTCTTTTTAATAGTTATTTTAATTATTAAATTAAATATTATATTTAAATTTTATTTAATAGTAATTAAATAAAGGAGGTTAATACTAGTAATACCTAGGGTACTTAATATTATACTAAGCCGCCTTTCTTCTAAATCTAGTATTAGGCTTTATATTTCTTTCTATTATATACTTAAGAAAAGATATTTTAATTATTTATTTATTACCTTTATAACTATCTTAAAGGTCTCTCTTTTTACTTTATTTTCTTAATCTTATTACCTTAGTAGTTTTATAACCTTAAAAGTATAACCTAGCTATACTAAGTTAAGATAATATATTATTTATATTATACTTTAAATTAACTACTAAACTATATTTAATAATATTATAAATATATATTATTTTATATCTCCTATCTTATTAGCCTAACTTAAGGTTTAAGTAATAATATATACTTTATTATCTTATAATTTATAAGTAATATATCTTATAATAATAATAATAAGTAAAATATCTTATATATACCTGTAATTAAAACTTATATCCTAAAGATATTTCTTAAAGATATAATAAACTAGCTAATTATTTTATTAACTACTTATAACAATATTATTAGTTTATTTAATATTATAAAAACTCTTATTAATTACTTTTTTATTATCTTAAAATTCCTATGTTAAATAAAATATTAGCTTAATAATTAAGGTAATTAATATAACCTGCCTAGTTATTTTATTACTTAGTATTAAAAAGTAAAACTATTAGTAAGAAGCTAGTCTTTTATAAAATAGTTCTTTTATTAAACTAAGCTATAAAATAGGATATTAAGCCTACTAATAAAGAAGAAATAAATAAAATAAGAAAGATAGTAAAAAAAAATAACTCTCTTTTAGAAAAAGATATTAATAATAATAATTATAATAATAACTTAAAAAAGAATATTAGCTTAAATAACTTAATATTATTTTTATTTAATTTAGCCCTTATATAATCTTTAAAGTATATTACTTTTAAGCTCTTTTATTTTATAAGTCTTTAATAAATTATAAGTTTTATATTTCTATAAGGTTCATAATACTTTATTATTATATTATATAATATCTTAATAGTATATTTAAGATGTATTATATTATTAAAGAGGTAAAGGTAATAAAGGGGAAGGGGGAGGTTATAGTCCTTAGGATAATAATAAAGGCAATATAAGAAAGCTTCTAAGGCTTTTACTACTAGGTATCCCTTTATATCTCTCCTTAGTAACTTACTTTATTATTATTATATAAAGTATTATAGAAAATATAAATATAAGTTACTTAAGTACTTATAATATAATTTTAATTTTAATATATAATAAAATAGAACTTAACTTTTTTATAATAAATTATAATATATTTCTTATCTAAGTAGTAGATACTATATAAATAATAAACATAGTAATTAATATTATAAAGACCTTCTTTAACTAGCCTTACTTACTTAAGTACTAACTTTATACTCTCCTTTTACTAATTTATATATAAATATAAGTAATAAAAAAAAGGATATTAATAATAAAAAGTATTTTAGTAAAGGCTTATAAATAAAAAAGAATATTTTATTATAGCTAAAGGGCAGTCTTAAAAGTATATAAACTAAGAACTAGAAATCCCTTACCTCTTTAACTTAACTAGGAGGTTAAGGCGGCTTTAAGTAATTATAAAGTTATTAAGTAAGGGGTAGTTAAATAATTATAATTATTATTTCTAGATATATATACTTTTATATATATTAGTCTTAGACTTTTTAATAAAATAACTTATAATAATATTAAATATAAATAAAGGAAACTTATTAATATAATAGTTAGGTTTTCTAAACAGGTAAACTAGTCCATACTAGGTTTTATATTTACAAATTGCATAAGGCATAATACTAAGTATTATAAAGTATTATATTTCTTAATAATTAAGTAATATATATTAGGCTTATAAATATAAAGATGCTTTATTAATAGCTAATAAGCTAAGTTCTTATAAAAGTGCTAATAAATATAGTCTATATACTAAAGGTAGCCCTATAGCTTAGTAAAGAGTAATAGTAATCTAAAGGTTAGATCTTTAAGGATTATTAGTAATCCATAGTAATCTAAAGGAAGGGGATTGTTACTAGGAGAAGTAATCCTGCTATAACTGGTGGAAATTGTAGGGGCCACGTGACGTAGCCGCGTGGGTTGTAATAATTAAAGTAATTAATTTAAAGTTTTATTATTATTACGACCCAACACATTCTGACGCACGTGAGATAGGTGCCCCACTATTCTTCTCCAATAAACATCTACCTACCCTATAATAAGCCAAATATATGCCATTTAACTTGCATAATAAAGGAAGATAAATAAAGTTAAACTAACCTTATTTAACTTATATATACCTTAATATATATATATATTTATTTAGTAGTAGATAGAACTTAATTTACTAGCTATTAATAAGACTTCTTTACCTTAATAAGCCTAAAAACTATATTATTAACTATTAAGAGATGTAACACTTTGCTATTACTTAGTATAACGCCCTATAACTCTATAAATATAAAACCTAATATAAACTAGTTTACTTATTTAGAAACTATATTTATTATAATTATACTTAAGCTGTTAATTATTACTAGGAATATATTAGGTAATATAAGGCTATTAGATATATATCTTATTAAGGATAATACTAACTTAGTTTAGTATATATAATAACTTAATATTAAAGAAGTAAAATACTTATTATAAAATATTAAGTTTATAATATAAAAAATAAAAATAACTAGTAATTTTATAATCCTAAGCTCTTATATTATAAGGTTAGCTAATTCTTTATATTATAAGTATTTACTAAATATATATATTTAAGTAAAAAAAAATTATATAAATATTAATTATATAATAAGGTATTAGGGTTTAAGATATATAAGGTAATAAGTTAAAGTAATAATAACTAAGAAATAAGGGTATTTTCTTTTAATAGGCTAAGTAAGAGTAATAAGTAAGTATTAAACTTAATAAATAAATAAATAATATTTCTCTTATTATTAAAACCCTTTAAATAAATTTATATCTTAAACTTATATATTATTTATATTATTAAATATAACAGCTTATCTTTTTATTAAAAGCGCTTAATAGTATTAAAATTATATATAACTGCATATATCTTATCTTAAATCTTTTATATTAATCTAGCTAAAGTATATACTTTTATCTAAATATATTAACTGTAGCTAGTTTTAATATAGGTATTATTAAAGCATTTAGTCTTATAGCTATTGCCTTATTACTTTTAGTTTAGACTTTATATTTACTTAAGCTTTATTTAATTAAAGTATTTAGCCTTTAGAAAGTAAGGCTAGTAGTAAAAGGTTTATAAGAGGTTAGTCTTATTATATTATAAATTATACCCTAGATATACTTTAGTACTATAACCTATGGCTTTTCTTATATGTTAAATAGGTAGTTATATAATAATATTAGTCTATTAAATATATTAGGTTAGGATATAGAAAAATAGGCTAATATAGTACTCTCTACCTAATTATATAATAATATAGCCTAGTAGGCTAAGGCTAAGTATTAAAAAAAAATATATTTTAATAAGCTACTAGGTATGCCTTATTAGGGTTAAGAGTATAATTATTATAAGTTATATATATAAGAATAAGGCATTTTACTAATTATTAAATATTAGTTAGCTTTTATTAATTAATTAACTTAAAATAATATTAGTCTTTTATTAAACCTATTATTTATTATTAAAGTAAATAACCTCTAAGTTTAATTATTAGTTCTAAATATATTTTATTTTAACTTTTAGTTTAAGTTAAGCTAAAAGGAGAAGGCAAATAGTTAGATAAGGTTATTAGTTTAAAGGTCTTATAAATCTAGGTCTTAATAAGGCACCCTTATTAGCTTCATTCCTTATACTATAATACTAATAACTTTACTAAGGTTTATAGCAGGGATTATAAAGCTTATAATTAATATATAAGTAATAACTAATTATATTAAGAAAATAAGACAGATTTATATATACTAACTATAAATAAACTCTATATATATAATTAACTAAAATAAAATATATTAGCACTTTATAAGTAGACTTTAATAATCCTTAGGATTTTAAGTAAAAAAGGATTATAATATAAAACTAAATAATAAGATAAAGGTAATATATAATTTAAGTAGAAGGTAATTAAATATAATTATAAATATATATATATATATAAAATATAAAGAAATCCTAATAGTAATAGTATTATAAAGAAATATTATAAAGTTTTATAATTTATATATCTTTATAAGCGCCTTAAAAGAATTATCCTCTAATAACTAACTAGCAGTTAGGCGATTCTTAGGCAGATATAAAAGTCCCTTTTATAGCACGAAAAGGATAAGCTCTTAGGGTTTTTATTAGTGTTATAAGTAGGGGCAGGGTTGAGATAGCCGTGAATGTCAGTGAGATTTCAGTCGCAGGTTAATACCACAGATAAAAATCCATAACAAATCCACCACTGCGAAAGATGATATGTAAGTCATATCTAACGATAGCCCAGAATATAATTCAACAATTACCACTCGTTTTAGACATTTTAGATCCATATTGCGCATTTCTTTATACTTTCCTTCCCTTTCTTAGAGGTTTTCTAACTCTAGACTTAAGCATTGCTCAGTATATACCGTTATAACCCTGCAAGTGGCTTGCCATTGCGGCCAATCCTATCAAGAATAACTGAACGTATGTCTCTACTATTCAGTCTCAGCTAACCTCACTGCAAGCAACTATAGATAATACTCTTAATATTTGCTCTTCTTAGTGCCGGAATGTTTTACATTTTATCTCGATAATTATCCGAATAACACCTAGCGGTGAGAATTATCATAATGGTGGATGCGGAGAAGGAAGTTATTGAACTAGCGGTACCATGTAACAGAGCTTGACTACATGATCCCGCAAGGCGTTTAGCCCAAACAAGCCTCAGAATAAGAGGAAGTTAATCACCAACAAAAAGGAGTCTCAAATAGGATTAGCCTAAGGCCATAAGCCCAAAATAAGGGGTAATAAGATGCCAGAGATCATCAGACAGTTAATTAAGAATAATCAACACAATAACCAGTGCAATAACTTCTCCATCTATCCCTCTAAGTATCTCTGCCCAGTCATAATATAATACTAGGCTGCGAAGTACATACAGCCCAACTGATATCACAAGCTTGTACCGCAAAGAGCAATTATGGCTAGCAGTGGCTTTGCACCAGCTCTCGTTGGGCATCGCCCATACAGCAAGAAGCAACATGAGGAGAAACAGAACAGCCAGTGATTAATACAACCTATCAATCCCACGCTTCTCCAGAACACATATCTGTTATCTAAATCTGATATCGGAATTCCTTTGAGTAAAAATGTCTCACAGAATGATGTGGAATATTCCCAGCGAAGGATGAAGTGACAATCTGGGCTTCAGCAAGCGGTTGAGGCCGCCGCTGGGCGTTGAGGCTACAGCGGGTTACAGGTGAGATAAGCCACTAAAATGCAAATGCAGTGAGTGGTAGGCCGAAGATAAGAAGCCTGGCGAATGGAAATGCGCCGATAAGCAGATTCCTAACGTCAGTTTCTCCGCTTTCAGAACAACATGCAACAAGTATAATTATTCTAACAACATAGGAGTAAAGAGACAGGTTCAGCTAGGATGTGTTAAATATTATTATTTTATTTTTATATATAGGCCATACTAAAGCCTTTATAACTAGGTAGTACAACGTAATTCTCCTTATAACGAAGGTTCCTGTTACGGCTCATTAAGCGCGTTCTTACCAGCAGGGCTTATCTGCCTAGCGATAGTATCGCGTCGCCATTATTAGAGAGAACAGCTGGGAGATGTCCGCGTCCTTATCATGACGCGGTGATTGTCCCTACTAGCCGGTGTGACGTTTTGGACATGGTCTCTAAACGGCCAATTGCTCGAGTAGCCAAGAGACGAAAAGACTCCATGCTTCATATAATGGCTCGACTGCGCAGGCTTGAGCGAGGCAATCAGGCGGTGGCAAAGCTTTTTTTATAGCTATATCGCTTCTTCTGTTGATATTGGTGGTCTCGCTGAGGGGCATATGCCCTGATGGTAATAGCTTCACGCTTAGTAGTAACCCTATCGGCGATAAGTTGGAGTATGTCGCGATATCATTCTTAATTATTCAAGTCAGATCTCATACACCCAACAATATTCATCCTGCTAATAGTTCTGCTCCTGCAGTTAATAAGTCCTAACTTAAGTAGCATAAAGAGTTATTAACCTCGGGTGTTAGTTATTATGCAAGAGGAGAATCGGGAGATGACGGCGAGCCAGCTTATCTATGTGCATATTCTCTTTCGGTGGGTAAAGGTGTTTGCGGAGGACTGTATGAAGCTTGTGGCTTGAACGATGGGCGAACTTGGCCCTTTGGGCGAGCGATGGTTATGTCGCTGGGTTTGGCGACCTTGCGACGAGGCTGGGCGTCATATGTCGAGTCTTCCTCGTCCTCTGTTTGACGATTTCGCTTCTGTTTTAGCCTTCATATTGTGGGCTGCTTTCGTATTCGGGGCTTGACTTAATGCTTAGTCGCGTCTACTTTAATATCTATATTGGTATTGCTGGAGGGCTTGATAGCATGATCGTGTAACAACGGCAGCGTAGACTTGGTATTATTCGATTCGGCTGCTCTGGCTTTACATCTTTCCTCCCTCCCTCGTCTTCGCGTCCATCGCTTGGCCTTAACAGCGATAATGTCTATGCCAGCTTTTATAAATATGCTAATAGTAACCTCGCGTATTATTTGCTGTAAGGGGCTGCGGTGTTCCTCGTCGGTGTCGTTGTCGGAGTAACTCATGCTAATAGGGATGGCATCTGATTCCTCGTAGTCAGGGTCGAAGAAATGCAGGCCCTGCAGGCACTTGGGAACTAGGTTAGGTGCAATAGCGTAGAGACATTGATCAAGCTGCTCGAGGAACTCGGGGTCAGGCCTAGCAAGGCATATAGGTAGAGTCGGCATCGATGGAAACGTCACCAATTTGGCGCTAAATATCGGGACTAGGTCATCAAGAGGCTACGCAATAAGATAAGCATATCTAGTTTAAATTATTATTTAATATACTAAGATACTTACTCCATATTGTTTTTTATAACTATTAGCTAGGCATTGCCGCTAGCCCCGTTTTCTCTATCCTAAGGATATGTATGGCGATTATCGATTAATAGTATTAAGTCGAGAAACAGATAGCCTAATGCCAAATTAATGCGTTAAGTAACAGAAGAATAATAGCCTGCTGATGACGCTTTGTTACATGCTTTATATTAATATGCTATTAGTTATGTCTTTCTATCCTATAATATAGTACCTACCCTGCACACCCTAGAATCATTTACCTTACTATTATTATTTATTTATTCTCTACCTTAAGCTCTTATATAAGGTAGAACTAGACTAGATAACCCAGAGTTATAGATATCTTAGATATCCTAAGTAATTAAGAGATAGTTAAGGACCTTACTTTACCAGGTTCCTTATGTAATGGTTGGGGTTTCTAAACAAGTAAACTAGTCTGTATTAGGTTTTATATTTGCAGAGTTATAAGGCATTATACTAAGTAATAGCAAAGTATTACATCTCTTAATAGTTAATAATGCAGTTTAGGCATATTAAGGTAAAGAAGTCTTATTAATAGCTAGTAAGCTAAGTTCTATAAAAGTACTAATAAATATAGTCTATATATTAAAAGTATCTTTAGGTAATTAGTAAGGTTATTAAGGGATTAATAATAATTTAAGTAGATTAATTTTAATTATAATAAATTAGTTTTAATTATAAAGTCTTAATACTAATTATCTTTAGTAAGAGATATAGTAATTAATAGAAAATATAAAGTATATATAATAAAACTACTAGGGTTATAATATAATCTCTCCCTTCCTTTAGGCCTTATCTTTAAGGCTTAATTAATATATTTTTCTATTAGTTATTTTCTATAAGTATAATCTTAATCTTATAATTCCTTAAGATATCTAACTATATCTTTAAGGCTAAGAAAACTTTTACTAAAAATTATAATTCTCTTTATATCCTTATTATAGTATTTAGGAATCTTATTATGCCTTATTTTAATTATATTTATTAAAAGATAGAAGATTCTTATATTCTTAATATTATAAAGTTAAATTACTATAATTCTTATATTAAGTTAGAAATCTCTTATAATAGTTATAGTCTTTTTATAGTAATAGGTATATTTCTTTTATATAAAATTATTTTATAAGTTTTACTAATATAATATTAACTAAAAAGATTATTAATAAAAAGTATTATTTAAAATATAAAGAAAAGGCTATTAAAGATAAACTAATTAATCTTTAAGTAAAGTCTATTTATATTTATAATATAATAAATACTTAATTTACTAAAATTACTTATTTAAGGCATTAGTATTATTAAGTAAAGGTAAAGGGCTTAGATATAATCTAATATAGTCTTAGCTTTATAAATAAGTTAAAAAAGGCAGAATATAATAAATAGGCTGCTTTAAAAGGTGCTATAATTAATAAGTCCTTTTAGGATTAATTTATTATTATTAAATAGTCTAAATATAATTTATTAAGTTTTAGTGCCTTTCTTAATTCTTCTAGTTTTAGTAGAAATTCTTTAGGAGTTATTAGGTATTAATAAGGTATTTTAAAGGTTCTTATATATTTTTGTTTTTTAGGTAGTTTTTCTATTTAATTAGATATATTCTTTATTTATTAATCTTCTATATATCTCTAATTTCCTTTGCTTTATATACCTTTAGTCTTATAACTTATTATAGTTTATTACTAGTTTTAATATATATTATATTAGTAGCTAATTTTAATATTAAAATATAATAAATTAGGTAATATCTAATATTTAGAGGCAAATTTAGTTTATATTAATCTTTTCTTATTTTTTATTTAATCTTAACTGGCCTTAAGTACTTATAGTCTAGTTTATAACTTAGTTAATTTATTTTAATGTTTTTAGTAAATAGGTAAACTATATCTCTTTCTATAAAGGTTAGTCCCTTTAACCTTTTAGGGTTATAGTATTTTTATATCCTTTTTCTAATAAATTCTAACTTAGTCTTAAGTTCTTTATATATTTCTCTTAGCTTATTACTTATAATAATAGCTGCTAGGTTTATGTTTTTAGGTTCTTAAGTATTATAGTATATATTAGGTATAAATATAAAATTTATATTAAATAGTATAAGTTTTATACTTTTATTATATATAGTATTATATACTAGTTATATATATAATAGCTTCTTAACCTAATTATCTTATTTATAGTTAATATAATATTATAAGTATTACTTTAATACTTAATTTATTTATTTTATTTAGCTATCTGCCTGCAGTCAGTCTAAAGGCTATAATAAGTTAGTAGTTAACTCCTATATATGCTATAAGTGCTTACTAGAACTTAGAGGTAAATATTAGTTTTTTATCTAATAAAATGTCTTTTAGTAATTTTTATTTCTTTATTATCCTATTATAAAAGATATAGGCTATGACTTCTGTATTTATTGCCTCTTTATAAGGTAAATAAATTAAAATTTTATAAGTCTATTTATAATAATTATAATATTATTATAAAAGATTTTAGTTAAGGGTTTTTCTAATAATAGTAGCTTAGTTATAAAGTCTATTATAATTAAGCTTTATAGTTATTTTATAACTTCTATTAATTATAGTTCTTTATAAGGTTTATATTACTATACTTTTATTTTAATATAAATATTATATTATTTAATAACTTTTTCTACTAACTTCCTTATTACTTAATATCCCTACTATAATAATTATTTTAGAGTTTTAGTAATTCCTTAGTATTTATATAATAGATATATATAGAATTCCTAGATAAATTCTTAGGGTTTTCCTAGAATTTCCTTAGTTTCTCTTACTTATATTTATCCTAATATTTATATTAGTTAGGTAAACTGGTATTCTCCTTTCTGGTTTTTTTTTAGAAGTTATTTCTTTATTTTTAATATACTAATATTAAAGTCTAGTTATTTGCTAATTGCATCTGCTCTTCTGTTATCTAAACCCTTATAGTAAATAATTATAAAGTTAAATTTATATAGGTATTTAGCATATTATAATTATTATTAGTTAAGCTCCTAAGTTATAGTAAAGTATAAAATGTTTTAGTAGTTAATATAGACTTTAATTTAATATATACTTCTTATAAGGTAGTATTTAAATTCCTTAAAGTAATTAATAATTATTAAGAATTCCTTATTATAAATAAAGTAGTTTAGCTTTACTTTATATAATTTATAAAAATAAAATGCAATTAGGTAAAGCTTTCCTTCTTTATCTTATTATTTAATTTATCCTCTTAAAGCAAAATCTAATAAATTAGTCTCTAGTTTTATTTCCTTATTAAGGTTAAATATAACTAGTATAGGTTTGCTAAGGATAGCTTATTATAGTACTTTAAAAGCTATTTATATATCTTATTTTTATATAAATTTTCTATCTTTTTTTATAAGTTTTATAAGTAAATTTATAATTTTACTAAAGTCTTTAATAAATTATTAATAATAGTTAGCAAATCTTAAGAAGCTTTAAACTTCTTTAATTATTATTATTAAGGGCTAATTTACTATTATTAAGATTTTCTTTTATTTTATTTTAATTTTACTAGGTATAATAATATATCTTAAGAAGTTTACTTCTTTTATATAAAAGTAACTTTTTTTTAGTTTAATTAATAAGTTAGTATTTTATAAGGCTTTTAAAACCTTATAGATATATTCTTTATATTCTTTTTTATTATT